>BSBN01002429.1:0-42948 GCA_027924645.1 Cunninghamia lanceolata | reverse complement strand
ATGTTTAGATTTCTCCCTAAGTATCACTTAAGGGGGGTGTTAGTATAAAAATGTTATTTATCTAGCTAGTTCAGCTAAGTCCTATTCACACTACACTTTTAAGCTCACTTAAAGAAACTTTTTTACTTTTGTCTCACCTCATGTGGACTCTACTTGTGTCCTCACACTTGTCCCAAGTGAGCCCACATGTGTTACATCTTTGGAGGGGTGGTTAGCCTCTTAGTCCCCACCTTCTCACCTCCTCACCCTTGCCTTTAAGGCAAAGGCTTCTATGTACTTTTTAGACACTTTGTATGATAGTTATATTATCTTGCATATTATTATTTGGGGAAGGTTGTGATCTTGCAAGTTGATCTTGGGTACTACCACAATAATGGGATACACTTTTTGGGACATTCTGATTTTTGCTGAAATCACATATTTTTAAAAAATATAATGATTTAAGCCTTGAAAGGTTCGATTTAAAAGATTTTAATTGAAGAGGTTTTGATCAAACCCCCTTAGATTCAAACCTCCTTGGATAGAACCCCGCTAGTTTTAGACCATACCTATAATGGAATCTCCTCTACACCTATCAAAATGTTGATAAAAAACCACTTTTGATTTACCTTTTGGGGGATCAAATGAATTCATTTAAAATTTATGTTTGAAGTATGTAGTCCTTATTATAAGATTCCCAAAAAGTATAATTTTAAATATATTTAATTTGATTATTATATTTATTTTTTTATTTCTTGTGAATGTAGGTTTTTCAATGAACATCAAGGTCTTTGTTTCACACATACGAAAAAATAGGAAAATAGAGAAAATAATTCTAAAAAATACACATCCTCTAGGTATTAATGTCCTTATTCCAACAAAAAAAATAAAATTGAATTCTAATACATACAAAAAAAGTTATGTTGGATAGAATATGCCTATGTCTAAATTATAATTGGTTTGACTTCAAAACTTAATTAAAAAAAAATTCAAAAAAATATTATGAAACCAAATGCATCCTCTAGATATCAGTGTTACCAATATAAATTCAAAAGAATCAGAATTTTATCCTTTGTAGAAAAAAGTTATGTGCAACAGAATACACATCACTTTAAAAAATGTTGTTTACTATTAAAAAGTAGTTATCAAAGGAGACACAAATTTTATTACAATTTAACTCCAATTTTTTTTTTTACATATATTTAGAATCTACAGACAAAATCTCACAAATCACTAGTTCACATCATCTTCAAATTCCTAATGGTTTAGCGGCTATAGGTGTCAGAAATTGAAGATTTAGTTCAAAATGTTGATTTCAATGTTAAGTTTGGCCAAAAAGTGTAACCTATTATTGTGGGATGACCCTCTTGATTGCTCCAATAGTTTGTATATGCAATAATGGAGCTCTCAAAGTTTCCAAAATGAGAAAGACTCAAAAATGTCTAATAAAATTGTAAATTCTAGGAATAAGAGGAATAATTTCAAAAAGGATATTATTGCAACATCTCTATGGAAAAAATAGATACATTAATTTTTTCACCCCAATAGAAGTTTTAATGAGTGAGAACTAGCCCTCCAAAGTTTGGGTATCAAAACAAAATGTGAAACACTTTTAGCAAGGAGTCATCAAGCAAAAGTTGATGTCAACAAG
Source organism: Cunninghamia lanceolata (assembly GCA_027924645.1). Lineage (NCBI taxonomy): Eukaryota > Viridiplantae > Streptophyta > Pinopsida > Cupressales > Cupressaceae > Cunninghamia > Cunninghamia lanceolata. Next base: position 41,318 of record BSBN01002429.1, on the reverse strand, counting down.
TGGCTAAGCTTGAATGTTGATGTGTAAATGTATGAGCTATTGACTATGTGCTAGAATGTGTCACAATATGAATTATACACTAGATACAAACATGATAGGATGGTCATTGATGTAGTAATGATTAGGTGCTAATGTGTTTTTCAATAGGTCACATGACACTAAAAATAAGTGATGCTCATGTATTCAATTGTTGGTGACTAGTGTTGAGCACTAATTGGTGCACTACTGTATGCATTATAGGTATTGTAGGTGGCATATGGTTAGTAGTTCCACTCACCAAGAGGGCCAACCACACCTCCTTTAGTGGGCCATACTATATTCACCCTCTTGGAAGACTCTTTGAACCATAGTGTGTTTAATGGTGCTCTCAAAACCTACACTTTGTAGCAAATTAGAAAATCACTACACACAATGAGATGTTGGCAAACCTAAGATAGAAAGGAAGGACCTACTTTGGTACTACTTGATCCATAAACACAAATAATTACTACAAGTAAATGGATTCTAATGATAATCTCTCAAAAGCTACTGTAACATGCACTAATACAACTTATAATAGATGCCACACACAATGAAATGTAATTCAAGAAAAATATAGGGAAAATTGGGAACATGTAGAAATAAACAACCTTGCATTCACACACAACTACAAAAACAAGCTCAATGATGGAGATTTAAATACAAATGGGAATGAAACTCTAATAAGAGTGAGCACTTGCTCCTCATGCCATTAATCTATAATAACTACTACATTTGTTTACATCACCCCTTAGGTTTCACAAATCTTTACTTTACATTGTGAGATCCCATACACCTATATATTGTCATGATAATGATATAAACCTATAAAAAAGCTTGCTACAATGATGAATAAGGACTACAACCTCATTAATTTTTAACTAAAAGAGGGGTAAAAATTTATTCAAACCAAAAAAGAGCAATACAAAGCAAGGGCATTACACATCCCTGTCTATCTCCACTAATTGGTCCAACTTTTGTGACAAATCTGGGGGTAATTGACCCCTTTCCACAATATTCCAATCATGCAAATGATCAGAAGCCCATTTAGCCAAACAATCCGCAACCCCATTCCATTCTTGAGGATCCAAAAAAGCCCCTTCTTAACCAACTGAGCCCCCAATTTGAGGGTATTCCAAATCATAGATCCCCTTCCTTCTAAAGGGAAACGAGGAACATCACAAGTGTTAACATCCTTAAGATATTTGTGGGTAAGAATATGGGCCCAAAGCTGATGCTGACTAGTACACCAACGCCAATATAACTTGGTAGCAAGAGCTTGCCCATTCAAAACATCAAAACGCAAACCAAGGCCCCCCTCTTTCTATGGCATGCACAGCATATCCCACTTAACAAGACTCCACTTAGTTGACTGCAAGTTACCACTCCAAAGAAATTGTCACGAGAGAGCATCAAATTCCCTCAGGAAATACAAAGGAGCCGCCTGAACAAAACACCTATAAATAGGGAGAGCCTGAATAACAAACTTTAGAAGAGTCATTCGAGAAGCAGTAGATAGCCACTAACGAGTCCAATGATTGACTTTACTACACAAATTATCTAGCAAATTTTGCCAAGAAGACTTGGGCTACCTACCAATAGTAAGAGGAACTCCTAGATAGACAAAGGGAAGAGACCCAATCTGAAACCTCAGAATACCAACAATCCACCATTGAATAGCTTGAGGAGTATTAAAGAAGAAGGTAGAAGACTTGTGCTCATTGACTTTCTGACTCGAAGCAGCAAGGTAAATATCCAAAGCCTGCCTAAAAGAAACAACTTCCTGAAGGCAAGCCCTCCCCATAAGAGAAGTGTCATCCACAAACTGAAGATGAGAGAGCAGCAAAAGCCCATTGCCCCAATACCAACCTTGAATCCTACCCTGGGAAATCCATGACTTAAGAAATTTGCCCAGACCCTCAGCCATAATAATAAACAGATAAGGGGAGAGAGGGTCTCCTTATGGAAGGCCCCTAGAAGCCTCAAAAAGCTCAGAAGGTTCCCCATTCATAAGAATAGAAAAAGGAGGAAGAGTAACACAACTCATAATCCAACTGACCCAATTTGGACTAAAACCAAAGCCTAAGAGAATTCTCTACAAAAAATGCCACTTAACTCTATCATAAGCCTTGGCCATATCCAACTTGATGAACATAGACTTCTCCTTAGAAGTCGCCATAGAGTGAATGACTTCAGAAGCAACCGCCACCCCATCTAGGATCTGTCTACCAACCACAAAACCTCCTTGCTCCTTAGAGATTATAGTAGGACGATAAACTTTGAGCCTCTCTACAATCAATTTAGTAATAATTTTGTACACCACATTACAGAGAGCAATTGGTCGAAAGAATTCAAGTTGATCTACCACTTCCTTTTTAGGAATGAGAACAAGAAAAGTAGAGTTCAAGGCACGAAGCATCTGCTTACTGCAAAGAGATTCCTGAGCAACCTCCAGCAAATCCAAACTTATAATATCCCAAAATTCCTGAAAAAAATTCATCAAGAAAACCATCTGGAGCAAGAGCTTTACCTTTATTCATCCCAAAAACAATCTCTTCCAATTCAGGCAAAGAAATCGGGTGGATGAGTAAATCATGCATCCCCTTGGAGATCAGGGAGGGAATGCAAGAAAGGATCAAATTCTCCTCATCTTCTGCAGGGGGCGAATCCTTAGAAAAAAGAGTAGAATAAAACTATCTAGCCTCCCGAGATAAAGCCTATCAAGAAGAAATGTGGATCCCCTCTGCATTGACCAGAGAGGAGATACAACTTCTATTGTGACGAGCCTGCACAGAATGATGGAAGAAAGCAGTATTCTTCTCCCCTTCTTGAAGCCAATCAATCCGAGCCTTTTGCTTCCAGAAAATCTCCTCCCGAAGCTCCCACTCCACTACTCTTGCAGCCTGGGATTCTGCTTTACCCAAAGCATTCGAGAAACCAAAATATTGAATTTGGTGAGTAATCACATCAAGGCGTGCTTGGGTATTCCTGTTCATAACCTTAATATTGCCAAAACTCATCCTATTCCATCTCTTAAGTTAAAATTTAACATACTGAAGTTTCTTAACAAAGCTGTACATAGTTGTACCATAGGCAGGGCTGCCATCACACCACCACTGGGTCATAAGATCATGCAAAGAAGACTCCCGAAGCCACATAAGTTGAAACTTAAAGGGAGGATTCTTGGGAACTGTAAAAAAAGTTACTGAAAGTTTAATTGGCTAATGATCAGAACCTCATTAATTTTGAGATATGGACTCATTAATGGTAGAGTTAGAAGAAGAGAGGGAATCATATGCCTATTCATAAAAAGAACACAATAGATGTTATCAAATGGGGATACTTAGGTATATGGTTTAGAAAGCAATCATATAAAATTGGAAAGAATAAAGAACTAAAACAATGATATGTTGCACTATATTTAAATTGTGAATGTAGAAATAATAATGTATAAATTATAGAAGGGTATAGATAAATAATTTTATCATTGGATACTAAGGACCAATGAAGTAAAATTTGGACTAGAAAATCTATTGAATCGATGGCTATGACTAGATGAATTAAATATAATATGAATTTTCAGATTTAATCAAGGCATTAAGCCTCTTGAACATGGGAGAGTAAAGAAATTTTCTAGAATAATAACATGCACACAATTTTATAAAAAATAATATGAATTTAAATTATAATATCTACCTTAAAATTACTAGATTCAAATTGGTAATATTGCTCTTCTCATTTTCAATAAATTTTTCTTTGGCAAAACCATAATGCAAAAATTTCTCCTTTCATGAAACAAATGATTCTTCTTATTCTATTTTTTTTTTCTTTTTAGCCTTATCAACTTCTTTTTCAATTTTGTTTTTCTTTTTATATATTTCTTTTAAAGATCAAAATAAGGCATACCACAATTAGCCAAAAAAACTCAATTATTCTTAACACAAAATTTGATTTAATTCTAATTATTCAATAAAATAAATCACCAAGAATAAGATGCTACATGATGCTACTTATTGAATTATTATTTTTTTATAAATTTTTAAGGCATGCCACTTGTTCTAAAGGAGCATGCTCAGAAATTCTTTTATATTGACTCTCGTTTTACTTTGACATGTATTTTCATGATAGTTCACATGTAATTCAAAGTGGAGACAAAATATAATGGTGGAAATTGCATACCTTGCATTTCCCCCTTTGTTTTGGACTCACTTTGACCTAGTTATCTCTTAAATACAATGAAAAAGGTACAAATGGTGTGTGTTTCCTTGAAAATGGTCACATATGCCAAACCTTATCTATTTCTATTTGCAATCACTCTTTGGGATTAATCCTCCTCAAACCTTATATATTTCTATTTGCAATCACTTTCTGGGATTAGTCCCGATCCTCATATTCTTCTATCTCCCACCCCAAGTTAGATTTGCAATTGCATAAATGACCTAGGTTAGATGAATAGTTATGGAAATGACCCTTTAGCTTTTAGTTTTCAAATTCATATTTAGGGCTGATCTAATCACTCCTTCTAGCCATTATGTATCAACTCAAAGTACAAAATGTTTCATTTGAGACCCTTGGAGTTGTATTTAAAGAGCTAATTGGCTAAATCATTTTTATAAATGAGGCCACATCTAGAGATTATCTTAGAATCATTAGACAAGAGCATTTAAGATGTATTTATTGGCATAGTTAGAGTACTTATTATTGCATTACCTACTTGTATTAACATCTAGGACATCTATTACATGTTTAAATATGTTGGTTTTGATCATTTATAAAGTCCTTGACTAAGTATTCTTATCAGGTTTGACACAAGGGAGGAGCTATCCCTATCTCATGCAAAATCTTGAGCACACCAAACTAGTTTTTATGCTAAAGTAGATTTAGATATTTAAGACAAACTTAAGGCAAAGAATCACAAATTTACAAAGATTAGATCCACACATAGAAATCAAATACACACTTGTGCTGTTGAAATTGCAGTGTGGCTGGCAACAATAGATAGTAAGTTTAAAGATTCCAAAGCATTTGTCCAAGTATCACTAGATTTTCTACACACTAATGAATCATTCTGAGTTGTATTTACATAAGATTTCTAGTTAAATACTATTGCTTATTTTTTTAAAAAAAATTCAATCCCAACTCTTTTATCTAAAATAAATTCTAAATACTTTTTTCATCCATAAATAAAACTTGTTTCTATTCATTTCATGCTTGTAACACTAGATGAAAATAAATATATATTTCAAATTAATGATTGAACTTACATCAAATCTTGAAGGATTGAACTTTGTTGGATTTGGGAAAAGATCAGAATCATAATGAAGACCGCAATGATCAATTGAAAGAATCCAACCTTTTTTAATAGTAAAACCTGTAAAATTAAGAAATATATATTTTAATTTGTATCAAGGTAACAACTTCGTATTGTAAATCTGAAATAAATAAATATATATATATACTCTTACACTTCAACTCAACAGAACTATTTCTTAATTATATAAATTAAAATTTAATTATAAAATATTATAATATTTCCCTGTTCTCAGTATATCTTTCAAATCAGTATTTTTTCTATTTAAATAGAGTCAACCAAATAAGACGTGAAAGAGGAAAAAGGAAGTCATACAACAGTTTGTGGCTAACACCATTTGCCCATAAATTTACTATTAATTTCAATCTATCTAGGGAATAAAATTCAGCTCTACCTTGCAATGAAAAGTCTTGAAGAACGCTGCGAGCACTCCATTGAACTGGGTTTGACATTCTTAATGTTTCTAATATAACCTGTGCAATTGTGAGAAAAATAAGCTTCAACTCTCAATTATTAATTAAGAAAAATGTTGAATAAAGCTAAAATACAGCTTACAGTTATTTGGAAAATATACACAACAATGAAAAGGAGCTAAATACCTTTGCAGTGTAAGGCATGTGATGAATATCATCCCATGTCAATTTAGTTACATTTGATCCAACCTTCTTCTCTTCAATCCTCCTGTACTCTTCCTGGTATTTTAAAAAGACAATAAAAAACCTTACCTATTTGTATAAATATGAATTATCCAGTTTGGCTGTGCAGATGTGGTTGCATGAAATATATATATGAGACTACCATGAGTGTTTCTCTTGCACAAGGATTTTCTTCTAGAAACTTCATTGACCATGTGAGAGCTGCTCCTGTTGTGGCAAATCCTGCAATAAGAAGAGCAAGACAATTATCTTTGATTTGCAAGTCAGTCAGTTGCTCTTCTTGAGGAAGCCCATCTTTTAAGATCATTGATTGAATGAAATCATCCTTAGTTTCCAGTCCCTTTCTTCTCCTATCCATAATGGTTTCCAATAGCCCCATAAAATTCTCTCTAGCCTGCAAATCAAAGTACCAAAGGCATGAATCCAAAAAAAATATTTTGTACATGCTATTAAGCATATTATAAATTACTTAAGCTCTTGTATTATGATTTCCAAACATTATACCTCCATTTTAAAGTTTCTGTACAATGTACAGACAGTTATAGTTTGGATGGATATTATAAATATGTTGCACTGAGAATGAGAAATAGAAATGGAATTTAGGAAACTAGAAAATAGTTAGTGTGTGAAATAAAAAATTGAGGTGTTTTTCAAAGGAATTAAAGAAACCACAAAATGGGCCGCAGTAGAGAATACTTTAAGATCACTTTGGTTGGATATTAAAAGAATTGACATTTCCTTTCATGGAACTGTGTGGGTAGATAATATAAACACACATTTAGATCATTTTGGATGGATATAAAAAATATGATAAAAAAAATTAAAACAGGGGTTATAGGAATCTATGTTGAGGTTAGAGTGGTAAATTTAATTTATTTAGAAAAGATGTGTCATATTTCTATGAGAAATAATTAGAAAATTATAAGGTTTTATATGTATCTACTCTTTATGGAAGTTATTATAGAGTAACTTAATTTTAATGTGAAAATATATGAACATAAATTAAAACTATAAGGTTGATATATATCCACCCACCTTCTATGGAAGTAAATATAGAGTAACTTAACTTTGATGTGAGAATATATGAACATAAATTAAAACTATAATATATATATCCACCCTAGATATGAAAGTTATTATAGAGTAATTTAACTTTGATGTGAGAATATATGAACATAAATTAAAACTATAAGATTTTATATATATCCACCCTCTATGAAAGTTATTATAGAGTACCTTAACTTTGATGTGAAAATATATGAACATAAATTAAGTGATCAAAATACCTTGCATCCTCTGTAATAACTTGTTCCTGGCACTTTAATGGCAAAGCTGGTTGTTGCATCCAAAATATCAATGAACTTTCTATGCAACTCAGATAATTCTGGTCCTCTTTCCATGCTTGCAATTATATGGCTGATGACCTCAAATGCAAACTGCAAAAGTCCAAAATTATGTAGATCGCCAGAAAAGAAATGATATCTCAATCTTGTTTGGTATGCCAAAACAAAATAAACAGAAAACAGAAATCAAGACAACGTTGAATATCCTTTCAGATAAGATTTGATTTGCAAAAACCAAGAAATTCAAGCACGAGAACCAACCAAACAACACAAAATACATGTCTAGATACACCCAAACTATAATATTGTGCAAAGTAAAATCTAAATTGCTTACACTTGAAGTGCCATCCATGGCAGAGACAGTTTTCCCTGACCATCCATTTAGAATCTCAAGACAGATGGCTTCAATTCTCTCAAAATTTTTCTTCAAATTATCTCCTGATATTGGCTCTCCCACCATTCTTCTCAACTTCCTATGAAGATCTGGTGCTACATAAGACACATTGTTACTCCCTAGCATCTCTTCAGCAGCTTTGCTGCTTGCAAAGCGGAACAACTTGTACTCTGATGACAAAACAAACTTTGCTGCATCTCTGTTGGATGTAAACACCCAGTTTCTCCCAAGAATGTTTGTCAAAAAGGTTCTACCATACCTGCAATGTCAACAACACATAATATTGTTCACAGGTTCACTTGTTAAAAAGAGATTTAAAATATGGTAGACTTCTAGAATCAAGTGCCTATGACACCCTAGTACACCACAAACAAGACAACTTAGAAACTATTGATCAAAATAAGTGTGCTCAAAGAATTCTAAGCAATACATTTTAATTCAATTTACCCACCCTCTTGAACCCTTTTTACACTTAAAAAACCAATTAGATCAATCCACCTTACTAGGGTGACATCTCTTAAGATTACTATATGTATATCCTATATATGTGACAGTTGTAAGTTAGTACTGAAGAAAAGAATCCAAGCAGAAGCTGCCCAACCTTTTGGCACGGCTCTCTGTGAAGCTTTGAACTCCTAGAGGATTTTTGAAGGATGCAAACAAAGAAAAGGTTTCACCAACTATGGGAAGACCTATGTTTCCTGGAACAACTCCTGCACCATCATCTCCTTTTGCTTTTCTTTTCAAATTGAATAAGACAGAGAAAACAATAATACACGTTAGAGGAAAAACTATCTGCAAAGCAATGAACTTCCACAGTTCTACCATTTTCAATTGTTCTGATAAATTTCTCTATGCACACAAATATACTAAATATGGAAGGCAACCAATTATAGGCTTCTGTGATTGATCTCATTCATATAAGACATATGGGGTATTTTCTTTCTACGGCCAATTGATTCCAACATGGTACTTTTTTGGTTTATTCTTTTTGCAATATTGCTGATTGTCAATATATATAATATTCGGTGGCATCTCAAGGCTTTGTATTTGAGCTTAAGAAACAAAGACCAACAACCAGATTGAAATTGTTGCCTTTAGATAGAACTATGAAATCATCAATGTATATATTAGTACACAAAGAAAAATCTAAAAAATTAATATTTATCTCTTTGGAGCCATGCCATGATAAATAACTTGGACCACTGATTGATTTTCCATCTACAATGCAACAGTGAGGATTTTTTTTTTTTCCTCCTATGGATCAGCTATGAATTTTCAATTATCTAGGAACTAATCAAGGCATCAATTCTCCTAATCAATGTCACAATCATAGTTGTCCTAATTATAGGAAAGAAATGACCATTAGCTCAATAATGTTGCAGTTTACCAGTAACATACTCATTTAACTGAGTAATTTAGATGCTTAGGACTTTCTAAACTATATTTCATACCATTTAAAGAATTTGTTTTAAAACTATTTTCACATTATTGATGATTATAAAACCATAAACGTATTTTATTGTGGGGAGCATCAACAAATAATATTTAACATGTAAGAAAGAAAATAATAAAAAGAATTCACTGGAGATAAGAACAGAAAAATAAATATTCATTGATGGTGGCATTTGATTTTTTTAAATGGATAAGCTGTGTATGACAGTTTATACTGTTACACTAATAGTTTAATATTAATGCAATACTAGTTGTAATTTCTAATAAATATAAATACTTATTTTTAAAAAAGAATATAATCCTGTCCACTATTCAAGGGTTATTTGAACATAATATCAAATGCCATCATCAATGACTTAAGAGCTGATTTTTAAGTAGCTTAAGTTGTATATTGAAATGGACAAAATATTACTCATATTTAAAAATGTAATAAAGAAATGTAAATTTTTTATGAAATGCCAAGATTTTTATGATTTCAGTTTTAATTTATTTCAAAAAAAGTTAACCAACATGAAATAACATTTCCAAGACCTATTTTTTTAATTTAAAAATGTAATAAAAAATGTGAAAAATCATATAAACTCTACACTTTATTTTAATTTATTTTGAAAAGTTAACTAACATCAAATGACATTTTCAATGATCTACCAATTGATTCTTGAAAAGTCATTGTCTATTATAATGGTAAAATATAACCAACTATTTTTCTAAAAAATACACAATTTTAACTACTTTAAATTTTTAATACTAACCATCTCCATTTATTAAAAAAAATACTTACAAGGCAATTTGACTTATTTTTTCTTCATTTGTTTTTTAAAATTGTGGGCCTGAAAAAGAATTCGTCTTAAAAACTAAATTTATGAATCATGAAACCTTTAAAACTGGATTCGTGAAATCTTTAAAACTGGATTCCGTCTTTGAGTAAAGAGTGGGATGAGGCCACCTATAAAGGTTGAAATATTTGAAAAACAAATTATTTAGGTTAATTAAAATAAATGTATTTAATTAAGTATAAATTAATTTAGATAAAGGAGTTGGGTTAATTTCTATTATAAATGTAAATAAATGCGAAAATTAATATAATTAAATATAATATTTATTTTGACAATAGCAATTAATTCGTCTTGAAATGTAAATAATGTGAAAATTAATATAATTAAATATAATATTTAGCTTGGCAATCAATGATGGGAAAGGATGTGTCAATGTTAGCAATTAATTTGTTTTGTTTCTAGATTTTTTGGACTTTTTGTGATGAAGATATCAAATTCTAAAAATTAATTGGTCATTGTTCTAGTTCACCTCTATGCCTATGGACCTGACCTTCGTTGAGTATGGACTTGATTTGATGTACATGTACTTAATTTGACAAAATCTGGCTTGATTAATTTGCTTATCATAATCTTGATATTTAAGCTAATACAATGTCAAATAATGTTTATAATCACCTTTGGGAATGTATTGAATCGCAAGGTTCATGTTCTACTAGGTTAGACTCTTGGATGAACCAACTTTATAGTTATGAGCAAAAGGATCAAGAACAATAGACAATCATGCAACAAGCCTAGGATGAATTGATCTCTTATGTAAATGTAACTAGATTCATTTTATTCTCCAAGTAGAAATGCTAGATAATGAATGACCAAGGATGTCCTTGCCTTTCTTGGATGATTTTCAAATGAGGGAATAAATGTCCAAAAAAACAACAACCAAGCACACAAATCAACATAATTGTGCACTAAGTCAACTCCTAAGGACTAGTGAAGTGGTTGGCAATAGAAAAATTTGAATTTTGAATTTTAAGAGTCAAGGGATTAGATTGTGACTTTGGAAGTAATTTAGGTCAAGTCTACACCCACATATATAAACCAAGGTGGTGAAAAATAAGATTGGTGATCAAGAATGTGGATCTAGGGATCAATGATGAGGGGATTGGGATATTTGATGTTATGAACCAATTTCACTCATAAATATGGTAATTGTAAGCTTATTATTACATTATGACACTCTAATCAAAATAGACCCAAAACATAAACCAAAATAACATATTTATGTAACTTTCATTATTACATTTTTCCCTACTTTAATGCACATACAAATTACTATGTGGATGACAAGTAGTCAAAAGTGACATATTTTCACAATAAAAAGATATTTGATCTATGTAAAATAACAAATCATTCTTGCCTCTGCATTTGATCTTCTTGCAGCTTCCAATGATGGTGCTCGACCTGGTCCAAGCCTGGTCGATAAGGTTGGCTAGGCGGTGCCCACCCTTACTTGTCTTGTTTTTCTGTCCCTCTCCCTGAGTAGCGGCAGCCATGGTCCTTCCTCTTTGGATTCTTCTGTCCCTTTAATGGTGGATGTGAATCAACACTCTTATGTTGCAGTAAATCAAGGTGTTGGAAGCCCCTTTGGGATTTCTGGTCCGTGACTCTCTCCAAGATGGGCTTCTCAACCTCTGCCCTGTGCAGCCTCTTCTCCTGTCTTACAATTTTGGGCTAAGGTGATTCAGGGAGAAGAATATTATGCCTCCCATGGTTTGATATGCAGATCTAACCATTTCTGGCGTCGTCTCCCAAACCTGCATTGGTGGATCTTTGATAAATAATGCCCAATAATTAATGATAGGGTTGAAATCTACCCTTGGGCTAGGGGGTGTTTTAATTTTTCTTTTGATTTTGTTGAAGACTGTACTGCTGTGCTTTAGGGCTCTGGGTGGATGTGGGGCCCACGCTATGTTATGCTAAAGCCTTGGTTTCCTCTGTTCAATTCAGCGACTAAGCCCTTGAATATTTTGCCTATCTGGGTTAGGATGTTGGACCTTCCTCTACTATTAGGATGTTGGATCTTCCTCTACTATTCTGGTGAGAGTCTTGCTATTATGCTATTGGGAACACCCTAGGGCAGTTGCTCATGGTTATCCTACAACTTATAGTTTACTCATATGATTTTTTCTTGGATTCTTGTGGACTTGGACTTGTCTAAGGATCTTCCTGAAGATATTGTGTTGAAAGTTGAAGATTGTCAATGGGTCCAAACCTTGGACTATGAGGGTATCTCCTTCCAATGTCAGATATGTTTCGGAACTGTGTATGCGTCTACGAAATGTGTTTGCTCCAAACCCAAGATAGCTCGTTCATCGTCATGGTGGCAAGATGCTTTGTCTCAACAACTCAATATTTTTGAGGAGTCATTGCTTGGCTCTCCTTTAGTTGAGGAACTCATGGTATGGCGCCTAATGATCATGATGTTCCTTCTTCTCTAATCGGTGCCAACTTTCCGACTAAGGCCCCCTTGGTTCCCCCAGTCAAACATTCCTCATGTTCTTCCTTTGTGTGTTTCTTTTGAGATGGTTGATCTCGATCCAGCTCTAAGAGGTCCCCTAAAGTAAGTGCTTCTAACTCATTGACGGTGGTCCATAGGAGGAGGTGTGGCCTCCCTCTAGTTGTTTCAGAGCCTCAAAAATTTAAAACTATCATATGGGTATCGGTTGTTTAGTTCTTTGTGGTTGTTTGGTTGTTTTGAGAGTTTGTTCTATTGCACTGTTATAACGCTATAGTGCTTTCTATTGTGTTTGTCTTGCTTCTTGTTGGTAGTTGGTCAACTACACTTTTGTTGATGTTTCTCTTTTGTAAAGGGTTTCTTGTCCCTTAAAAACCTATTTTACCCTTTTATAAAAAAACAAATCATTCTTGAGTTCTTCTTTTCTTTAGTGCTCCATTTAAATCTATAAAATAGAAAAATATAAAATGAGTAGCTTCTGTTACACATTTTGAAATAAGCACAACGACAACTTGCATTAAAATTAACTATCTTCAAAAGTAAGAAAATGTAGAGAGAGAAGGGTAAGAGATTCCACTTGTTGTAGAAAATGATACAAAGCTCCAAATATATGGAAAAGGAAAAGGATGTGACTTTATAGATAGTTCCATGAAAAGGACTTCAATTGTGTGGACAAATGTAAGATGTCTCCAATGATGCAAATAAATGGTAAAAGCTCCCCTAGACATGGGAATGGATGTGAGCATGTCACTGCAAAACATAACTCACAAATGAATGTCATGTTGACATATGGGCCTAGGGGATTCACCTCTAAAGCAATATCTTTTCATGTGCATGCATATTAGGGTTTCTTAAATAGCCAAAATGCATTGCTTAGTATTAGGGGCAGAGTGTTAATTAATTAATGTGATATGGGTAGGTATTGGGGATTTGGGAATCATGTGCAGAAGGGGGTGGGGTGTTTATAAGTGGTATTCTAAATCCCCTACATATCACTTTGTGCAAGTCAATTCGAGGAAGTGCCATTCACCATGCTAATCATGCCAAGGTCATGAAATTGTCTTTTTACTAGATCACATTATAATCTTGTATTGTGTCAGAGCCTCATAAACCCAGGGATACCTACTTAATTCCAACTATATTGAAGTTAACAAAGGAAACAATGGTCATACAAAAGTCATGCAGGCTTAGTACAATCCTACCCAAGTTTCTTAAAACTAGTTATTGGACACCTTTTGGTAATATCATGACCCTACCTAGAAGAATCACTAGGCATCTCTAAAACTCTTCCATTATAATTTAGATTAAAATATATTCTATAATTGAGATATTTATTATTAGGGGATTTGTTCTTAGATTTGGTGTGGTAAGGTTTAGGGTTTAAGATGTGTAAGTGCTTTTGAATCAAATATTTTTACAAGATGACATATTTGTAATAGCTCATCTAGGTTTTTTGTGTTGAGGTTTTAATGTATGTGATGATAATCAAAACTAGTTTTGAGTTAGATGTTGGTGTAGGTAGTGCACTTGGTTGATAGGGTACAAATAATAAGGGGATATAAAAATGTAATAGAAAAAGGTACATAGGATACTTGGTAAAAGCATGGAGGTATTTTAATTATATTAGTGTATGTAGAGGATGTATCAAAATATTGAGGGATAGAAATGAAATTAGGGGTGTTTATTATACCATATGAATGCATGTGCTATACCATTGGTTTATCAAGTGAATCCTTGAGGCATATGGATAAGTACATGGAAACGGGGGACAAAGGTAGGGGGTGGGGGTTCAAAAGTGACCACTTTTTTCCTGAAATCAACAAAACTTGAACTTCGATGAGTAATTCAAGATACTTACACTCAAAATGTAAAGATGTAATACGAACAAGAGTTGTAGTGCTTTAAATCTAGTTTCTAAGCTATTAAGAATTTTTAAAAATAGTTAAGATTAAGAGGATAAATGCCAAGCATACACAAAAGTGGTCCTATTTTTATCCCTAAAATATAACACGATGTGCACTCCCCAAAATTTTTTATTTCATTAAGTATTTTTTAAAACCAATTGGTGGAAAGATAGTTAAGAGTGAGTACTCCATGTTATACATATATTTTTATATTTTTTATTAAATGTTTCTTTTGGTGATTTTTTGAACTAGGCATATCTTGAAAAATTAATCACTGAGTGTGTACATCACTTAACTTCCACAAAAATAATTGAAAAAATAAAATTTTCAATGTGTAGAGAATGAAGCATAGAACAAGCATTTCTTTTCAAATTTAGATAAACATAACAAAAATTATGAAAAAAAGTAATGCATATGTATATAAGGCATATGGAGACATCACTAAAAGTAAATAAAAATAAATACTTTAATTTATTCAAATTATAGAAAAAAAATATATGAATAGAAAACTAAAAACTAGATTGACATTTTTGTGGCTATTTCATGGAATTTCAATCTAAAATTATATGTAAGTTTGATGAGGTGGAAGCTCAAACATGCTGTTCTTTTTGTAAAACATGGATTTAGGTGCCCAAATTGTAGGTCAAAACCTTAGGCTTGGCATTTTTTTTTCAATCCTAAAAGAGGGATTTTATTGGTTTAGAAGGTAACACGTGTAAATCTTAAAAATGCTTGTTTGGCCATTTTTTTGTTTGCCATCTTTGTGCACAAACCCATATACACCCTCTCTAATTGGTTCCTTACAAAGGATGCAAGGAATTAGAGGAGAGGAGAAAAATATAAAGCATGCTAAAGGATAAAATCATATAAAAATCATGTAAACACATAATTAGGAGCTAATCAAATTTAGGCATGTATAGTAATATTGGCCCCAATAAAAGAAAATGATAATTTACTTAATAAAGGAAATTGTAACATAGTAAAATATATCATATGAAAAGCATGTAAGAACATAAGTAGGAATAATCATGAAAGCTTGTATAATAAGTTTCCCCTAATGGGTCCCCAATATCTAGCAAATGACAAGACAAGATAACTATAGATGCTAGATAAGAATCAATAAGAAAATCAAACTTGTAAAAAATATGTACAGATAACATGTAATAATCACATAGGATATATGAAAAGATAAATGTATAAGCACACATAAGTAGGAGATAACAATGAGGGTGTGTGTATAGATGTTGCTCCCAATATATAATTAAATGATAAGATAAGAACGACTATAAGTGCTAGATAGGGATTGTATAAGTACCAATTTGATGCAAAAGACGTGGGCATGAAAAGGGTCATAACATGATAAAAAAAGATATGAGCATGACAAGGGTCATAAACAAGGAATTATAAGATGGTGAGGATCATAGATAGGGAAGGATTTAATCATGGCAAGGGTCATAAACATGGAATCATAAGCATGATAAGGATCATAAGGAATATCATGAAACACGTACGAGCTCATATAATGTCATCATAAAATCATTTATACAAGGAACAAGTGAAAATTGAGGTGGTAAACATGGAAGATGAACAATCATGGAGTAAAATGAGGAAAGTAGGTAACAAGGAAACCTAGGCAAGCTTAGGAGCTAGACATGAAATATGTGATGCCTCAAGCTTTCACTCAAGACATTAACAGACAAAAGATGATTGAACATATTTTCGTGAAGCAAAAGTGGTAATAAATAACTACATAACATACTAACATGCCCAAGGTGTCATATGCAACCCGAGATGACACACTTGACACACACACTATTGTATAATCAAAGTGACACTAGTGGAAGACTTAACCATACCATGGGATAAGGCACCATGGTTGAAACATAAAATGAGGCATGGAAGAGAGATAGGGTTTCCAAAACTACTGGAATGCCTTCCTAATATTCTATTAAACCATCCCTTTGATATCACATAGTTACGATAAGAAGAAAGGATAAAACTACCAAAGTTTAGTTTCTAGAATGGACTTGTAGGTAGGTCAGACTTTAGGCCTAGGTTGCAACTTGCAACTTTGCGCATAGCTTGAGTTCAAGTTTTAGTATTGTACTTGTGATGATCAATTTATTATTAGGATGACATGAATTATGGATTTTATATAATAGATGATGATTATTAAATTGTGAATTTAATCACTTTAACTATTATATTGGATGTATTTTAATGTTCATTGTCAAGTGTGTCGGCAAACTTCCATGGCCAATGGAAATATTAGAGATCCTCTAGGAACCCTAATTGTGATTATCCTCAATGATACCTTGACCTTAGTTCATGAAGGGAATAAGGCCTTCATTTGTTAAAATATGTTGTAATGTGATAAGTTTGTGATGTAAATTATTTTTTATTTTGTTCTAAGGTTATTTGAGTGAGTCATGGGGGTGAGTTGTCAACTTATGTGGCAAGTTTCAGATTTGAACTTGGGGGGATTTCTAAATGGTTGAGTTGGCTCTAGGGAGAGGGCTGGTTGACTTCTCACCATCCAATCTCCTATTCCTAGGTTCATGGATAAGGGGTGGTTAAGTACACCCCAATGTCAATGCCTCACACATGTGAGAGCATAATCTAGGAAGATTTTTAGAGAAAAGTGTACAAGTACACTCCTCTCCCCTAGGTACCACATGTGTGAGCAATTGAGAAGTCAAATCATTCCTTGGGATTTGAGTGAAGAGAAGAGAGGGGGTGAGTTGGAGGCCACGTGTCACCTCCTCATTGAGAGAGGAGGGATGACATGAGACCTATTATATATACCCCTCTTGTAAGGTTTGAAAGGTGCTTTTTGTTTCATTATTTTCTTGTGGGTGAGAGAGAGAGAGAGAGGGAGTGGTAGAGATTGGATGTTGGAAGAGGATGGCTTAGAGAGTCCTTGGAAGGAACTAAATCAAGTGAAACTCAACCATCCTTGGAGGTTTTATTGAGGTAGGCTCCATAGTGGGTTTGTTGTGTATGTGACATGCTTACAATTTAGTTGTGTAAATGTAAATGGTGTCTTGTGTTTGTTGTGTTATTGAGTTGGTGTTTGGTGTAGTGTTTATGTTCTATTGTTGGGAATGACTACTTTGTAGGGGAAAATGTTGTGATTGAGTTTTGCAGTGATGTTAATGGGGGAGAGTTCCCTCTTCTTCCCCAACCATATGAGTCCTATCATGCATTCTTTTGTGTGTGTAAATTATTGGGTAGCATTGGGAGTTATTGCAATATTGTTGTTGCATATGTGAAGAATTTCCAACTTGCCATGTGTTACCTAGTTCTCCTTGAGGGCCTCCTAGATTAGGGATGGGCTTGTGAGGATCTTATAGTTGGGACATAGGCAACCTCCATTGGGCTTGTTGAGAAGTTTCTTTTGTATGTTATGTGAAGAATAGTGGGATTGTGGCTTGTCAAATGTGGTGGATTATATTTTTCACCATGTATGAATCCTTTATTTTGGGAGAACTTCTCATTTGAGCTTAAGTTAATTTTTTTTTTAAAATCTCTTGATTATTCAAGATTCAAGAATTTATTTTTATAATAATGCTTTGCAACTTTTACCTCAAGTTATCTAGTTCATAGAATTTTATAGAGTTTTGAGCCTCCTAAAGGTATAATGCCATTCATATGTGAGTGGATACTCCATCTATAAAAAAATATAATCAAAATAATAGTTAACACTTTAGATTTGCTCCTCTAATTTTTTCCTCAACAAATTCCTTAGGTTTAATAAGGAATTTAAAAAACATTATTCTTAAGATTGATTACCTCTTTCACAAAACTTCTTTTATATGAATCTCCCAAATTTTCTAATAGAACTAAACACCTACCCTCTTCCATAATTGTTTCTCCAAGAGATGCCACACAAACTCTTAAAATATTAGCATGTTTCTAATCACATGTTCTTCTTCTTATTTTTTCTCCACATGAAAATAACTACCCATTTTCATCCTTTTTTCTAGTCTTTTCATAATACATCACATATAATTAATTAATTAAGTATATATATTGAAAGAACAATACTAATCCTATGCCAACACTTCCATCCAAAGATCTATATCCATAAGCTAAATCTTTTTTGTTAATGTTCCCAAGATTGTAAATAAAAAACAACTAATTGTTATGTAAAACTTTATATATCACAACCAAGATGTGTAATCTCCAATTTTGATGTTAAGACTTCTATTGTAACATTGACAAAAGCCACATATGTGAAAAGTATATATGTTACGCTTTTTATTATGGTAAATAGGTTTTGAAAGGACCTAAAACTTTGTACAACTACAAGATAAAGCATTAAGAACAAGTAGGACATATAGAAACAACAACATGCTTAACATCCAGTGTAGACGAAGCAAGAGGAACTAAAACCACCAAAAAAGCAAGTGACATCAAAAGAGCTTACCTCTAGACATAAATAATGACCAACAGTTAGTCATGACATGTAGACCAAGGCTAAAACTCACAAACCTACTCACAGAGGTTTGAAACTGATTTTTTCCAAAGATCACTGAAAAGGGTAGAGCTTAATTCGCCGGCACATTGTAAAACGGCCGGCTAGTTGAAACCTTCTCGACAAGTCGACATAAATCGATGGTATGAACAAACACTATGATTGAAGAGGTCGAAACCTTCTCGACAAGTCGACATAAATGTTGAAGAGGTTCAACACGTCGCAATGAAAAGTCGAAATAAAACCGAGATGAAATTTTGTTACACAGTCAGGCACGACAACATATTGGTTATTTACGATGGAGCACTGAAAAGGCCCCAAAGCTTTAGACCTAATCAAAGTTCTACAATTGTTTTTTTTTTGGGTTGGGCCAGGGCCAAGAGCTCCATCTGGTTGATCAGACGTCCGAATATCCTTCTTTGGTGAAGGCAGCACCGGTGCCACCTTGTCCAGCACCTCAGATCTCTCGGAAAAACCATCGCTACTTGCAGCTACCAAATTCTCAGGGTCCTCCATAACCCCCGTCTCATTACAACAAGGAGGAATCGTTATTGAACAATTTATAATCTAAATTTTAAAAGATGACAAATTTAACAGACCGGTAAACATAATCAAGAGCTGCTTTTATTTCATTGTCAAAATATCGATCTATTCCCAGACACTGCTCGATTAGATCGCCACCACCAGTTTGCATTTCTTTTAACATGATTTTGACTTCTTTAACCAGTGTTTCAGCTCGT
Organism: Cunninghamia lanceolata; assembly: GCA_027924645.1. Classification (NCBI taxonomy): domain Eukaryota; kingdom Viridiplantae; phylum Streptophyta; class Pinopsida; order Cupressales; family Cupressaceae; genus Cunninghamia; species Cunninghamia lanceolata. The sequence goes on along the minus strand of BSBN01002429.1, from coordinate 21,732 downwards.
TCGCAATATTCAGATCTCTAAAAAAAATATTAAATGAGCAACGAAAAAATTACGAGAACAAAATACAAAAGCGAACTTTAACTGGAATAGAAATAACAGCTATGGAGATAAGCGGTGCTCTTCTATGGGGCAAATCTTAAGTAATATGTGCGTTGTAAATTCGACGCTGGTCGAAATAAAATCGACTTCGTGGATGCTGTTAGAAACGGGAGGTTCCAAGGTTGAATCGTTTTGCTCAGTCGGCCCGACAACATGCCGACTGTTTACGTGAGAGCTATCTATGGAAACAACTGTTTGCATGAGAGCTATCTATGGTGTTTCCATAGATTGCACAAAATCATCATCCCAGTGATTGAAATCATTATTAGGTATAGAAGAAATAGAGGAAATGTTATCTCCCTTCAAATTGGACATTGAAGAAACACTCCAAAATAATCGAGCCCAACAGAAATTTAAATTTAATGCAAAAGATGCTTTGTAAGGTCCACCCAAAATTTTAATTTTAATTTTATAAGTTTAAAATTTGTTTAACTATGGATTTCACCTAGAGTGGGGAATGAATGAAGCTAAGGATTAGGGTGAGTCCTTTTAATTTTAAAAGTTTAAAGGTCTTTTAGAAAACTATGCATCTCATTAAGGTAATTTGTTTAACTATGGATTTCACCTAGAGTGGGGAATGGATGAAGCTAAGGATTAGGGTGAGTCCCTCATAGTGAGTGTAGATGAATATAGGTAAGGTTCAAGTTATATCCTAACTATCAACAAAAGATGTGCTACTTATACACTTGTCATTGTATAAAAGATAATTGGATCAAAGTGAGTCCAAAATGAATGGGAAAAGTGTAAGGTATGGAATTTTCATGATTACAATTTGTATACATAATAAACATAAAAGCAAAATGATATGTGTGATTATACTTTACTCTTAGGTTATCTAACTTAAATAATATTATTGTGTTCAATTCAATGATTTTGCATTGTTGCAGTAGATAGAATTTGGATGCCTTCAAACCTAGTTTCCAAAGAACATGTTAAATAAGAAATATATACATCTAAAAACAATATGTATTTAATGTGGTATGAAATTATAATTGAGATTTTGCTTGAAATAAAAACCTTAGAAAAACATACATATATGTAGCTGAACTGATAAGCAATCTTTTTTCTTTTTGAGTTAGAGCTTGTTACATCCCCAAAATTCTAACTATGTTAAATACTTTACTTTCATGTGATTAAGCAATTAACTAATCATAGATTAATGATTTGATGTTAGGGAAATATCAGGATAAATCATTGATTTTATGAATCATGATTAATGCTTAGAATTCGAAATGAGATTACATGTTACAGAAATTATTTAACACGATGTTTAATGATTTATTGATGATACACTGATCATAGTTTCTATGACTATGAGTGTAACCAGGGAAAAAGATTTCCACCTTCAAGAATGGAAGGAGAGTATCACCAGAGAGGAGATAGATATTTTGAAAAGAGTGGTTTGCCATTTGAGTTTCAAACTATACACTTCGTGAACCTTTGAGACAAGGTATGTTTTGGTTATCTTTCCTTGTTCAGCTGAATTCTCCATTTGACTAATGTCATTTTGTCGTCAAGAGGTTTTCAATGTTATTTACATTGATTTGGTTGAATAATGTTCAGGGAACATTATTAGTGGTAAGAGTTAATCTTTGTTTTTTGTTAGAATTCCCAATATGTTTATAATATTATTTTATAAGTATTGAATTAATTTTTCTAATGTCAGTATTAGATTGCTAAGGGGGAGCAAGAGAGCCTCAACCTAGTGCAGGAGCACCTATCCCAAGGTGGCCTCCATGAGGCATTTGGATCATGTTTTGTTTAGAAAATCATGTTTTGGGTTGTAATAAGGTCTATTTGACCAATGCATGTAATTTCAGTTTGTATCTAGGTTCATTTTGTAAGTCCCAAAGGACTTAGGTCACGTTGTCAAACTGTTAGTAGTAAGATAGTTAGTTTTTTCCCCAACCGCTTGGAATCATTCTCCCAGCCACTTGGAATAGGGTTGGCATTCCTCTGGCGAGTTTATAAAGCCAAGGAGATGAACAGAATCAAGCATTGAGGATATTGTAATTGAATGCAATTGTACGAATGTAATCGAGCATTGTGAAGGAGAAATTGAACTATTTCTATATCATCAATTTGTTTCCCATTCTCTGTAAATACAAATTGCATAGCTGTAGATTTCTTTTCCATTCCTTCTAATCTTTTCGTTATTGCAAAATGTTGATATGAAGCATTCCATTGGTGAGATTTCTGTTGAAATCAGTGGAATGGCTTCGTTGTACAATATGTATTTTTTGTTTCCTGTTTTGTTTTCCTGTTCGACGGGACAGATGTTCCAGACTGAGGAGTGTGCACAGTAGCATGCCCTAGCATCTCTATGTGCTAGGCGTAGAGTGTAGATCAGACTGTGTGAGAGTTGAAAACCCTAATGGTGTATCGCTGTGTTGGTTCATCGGCACATCAGCCAAGGATTGCAAGTGTTCACCGACATAACAGGTTATGCCGAAGGTAAAAACCATCGATAAGAGTTGTGGCATTGGAAGACAAGTTAGGGGTTTTGCCGACAGGAAGAGTCATACTGATGCGGTTATGTTTAATCAATGTGGGAGCCGTCACAGTTAAGGAGAGGAGGAACTTAACCACCATTGAGGTATCGGCAGAAAGATGGAAGACTCAGCCGATAGAGGAAGTCTCGCCGACGATGGAGATGTATCGGTGGCTGTCCGGCTGATGGAAATGTTTCGGCGGTTCATTTGTTAGTTTTTGCCAATTGTGAGGAATTAGGACCCAGTCTGTGGAATCCACTGTGTGCTCCTCATCATATTGGTATTAGAGCTAGCGAAAGCTCTGGGTGGAGGTGTTGTGTATTTATTTTCTATCACTGAGAAGGCAGATGAAGAGTTGCTTGTGCCATCTAGTTGTGGGAAGGAATAGGATTCCTGTAGTGTGTGGGCAGACGATGATGAGGTTTGTCGTGACCATTCACCAATAGAGATTTGGCTAGAAGAGGGTGCAAAGTGAGGTCACTGCGAGAGAGAGTGGTAGTGCCTCTCCAGGATCTGCTGTTGGACGAGAGGAATGGGTTTGTGAAGCAGCATGTAGGATGGACATCTGATTGAGCACTGTGTTGTAGTCAAATTAAGGATTTGTAGGAGTATTGGCATTTGGGTGCTGTCTGTGAATGTTTATGCCTCCAAAGGGGATGACCACCGAAGTGGTCAAGAAATTTCAAGAGATGGAAGAGATGATCAAAACTGGGGTCAAGGAAGCACTCCAAGCTTAATTGAAGGTAATGAAGATAGGTAAAAGGATAGAGGAAGATTCAGATGAAGAAGAAGAGAAAGAGGAAGTAGAAGAGAAACGAGAAGAGGCAGAGATACCAGCTGAACAAAAGCAATTCCTGGAAGCCATTAAGGCTATTGGCAAGGACTCTTCGGAGGCTCGAATAGATATTCCCATGTTCAGTGGAAAGATGAATGTTGATGAAGTTAAGGAGTGGATTGAGGCTCTAAACAACTACTTTGAATACAAGGAAGTTCCTGAAAGTAAGAGGGTTATGTTTGCAAAAACTAAACTCAAAGGTTCTGCCCTTACATGGTGGAATTACACCCAAGGAGAAAGGGTAAAGAATGGGAAAAGTATGATCTCTTCGTGGAGTAGAATGCTGGAGAAGATCAAGTCCCAGTTCCTTCCATCTGACTACGAGGTGCAGATTTATAGGAAGATGCAGAACCTTAAGCAAAAAGATATGGATGTGGCTACTTACACCGAGGAGTTTCACAAGTACACTCTTCATTGTGGGTACATGGAGGATGAAAAATCCAAGGTAGCAAGGTATTTAAATGGTCTGAGGATCAATATTCAAGATGAGATAAGTTTATTTACCCCTGAAACCATGGAAAAATAATTTCAAGTAGCATTAAGAGTTGAAGAGAAGCTGTAGAGGAAAGGTGAGCAGCAAGGTAGAGGAAGAGGTGACATAAATTTTAGAGGCAGAAGTCCTAACCAGAGGCCTAGTGGTGAGTCTAGCCAAGAAGAGCAAGTTGGAGACTCAAGTAGCAGAGGAGGCTACCAAGGAAGAAGGCCAAATGAAAGAGGTGGGACAAATGGATCAGGTAGAGAATTCAAGTTCTCTAATATGACATGTTATAATTGTAATTAGATAGGATTCCCGACTTATAAGTGTCCAGAGAAGGCCTCAACTTCTCATGGTAATGAGAGAAGAACCACATTGACTCAAGAGGATGCAGGGAGTGTAACATCTCCTTAAGTGAATTTGCAATCAGAAGTGGGAGAAAATCTGATGATCAAGAGGACGTTGCTCAAAGAACTAGTGAAGACTGAACCATCACAGAGGAGAGCTCTTTTCAGGATCAATTGCAAAAGCAAAGGTAAAATATGCAAGGAAGTCATAGATTCTGGTTCAACAGATAATATGGTGTCTAGGGAAATGGTGGATAAATTGAACATAGAAAGGATTCCTCATCAAACTCCTTACATAGCATCTTGGGTAAGTGATAGTCAATCACTTTTGGTAGATGAACAAGCATATGTTGATTTTCAAATTGGAGAATATAAGGAGAGAATTTTATGTGACATTTTGCCCATGGAGTGTTGTCACCTACTTTTAGGCAGGCCATGGCAATTTGATAGGCAAGCATTGTATGATGGATATGCTAACACATACACCATCAAGAAGGATGGAAAGACTTTTGTGATGACACCATTGCAGGAGGATACTGAAGCAAAGAAGGCAGCCACGATTATTTTGGTGGGTAAGAAAGAGTTTGTGAAGATGCATGAAGAAGAGACAAGGACAGTTGAGGATACCTTAAGGAGTGGGGTTGCAAAAGATCATAGTTTGAAGGAGATTTTAGTTTTGAATGATGGAGATCATATGGTAATGTCTGAGATGGATTAGAAGAAGGTCAAAGAGTAGGTCTACAGGCAGCCACAAGTTGATTGGAAAGAAAGAGATGCTATCATCGTAGGGACCATTATTTGTCCTCTAGAGCCAACAAGAGTTGAAAGGTGAACATATCCTACCATAGCAGTAGTACAAGAAGAATCAAACAAGGTTTTGAATGCAGGTGCTCAAACAGAGATGACAGTAAGGAAGACTGGTGAGAAAAGTTTGGGTTTGGTTGCAAGCATTCACTCATGGAAAGGTGTGAGTAGAGCCTACAATGCTAGGCATGAGTTTTTGATTCCATGGAAGCAAGTTGCAGTCTAGAGCTCGTGGGGAAGGCATGATGCAACAAAGGATACAGGTGGAGCAAGACACCTACTCAACTCATGGGACATGAGTTCTTTTCTAGGCGGGGTGTATGGTGCAGGAGCACCTATCCCAAGGTGGCCTCCATGAGGCATTTGAATCATGTTTTGTTTAGAAAATCATGTTTTGGGTTGTAATAAGGTCTATTTGACCAATGCATGTAATTTCAGTTTGTATCTAGGTTCATTTTGTAAGTCCCAAGGGACTTAGGTCACGTTTGTCAAATTGTTAGTAGTAAGATGGTTAGTTTTTCTCCCAGCCGCTTGGAATCATTCTCCCAGCTGCTTGGAATAGGGTTGGCGTTCCTCTGGCAAGTTTATAAAGCCAGGGATATGAACAGAATCAAGCATTGAGGATATTGTAATTGAATGCAATTGTGCGAATGTAATCGAGCATTGTGAAGGAGAAATCAAACTATTTTTGTGTTGTTAATTTGTTTCCCATTCTCTGTAAATACAAATTGCATAGCTATAGATTTCTTTTCCATTCCTTCTGATCTTTTCGTTATTGTAAAATGTCAATATGAAGCATTCCACTGGTGAGATTTCTGTCAAAATCAGTGGAATGTCTTCGTTGTACAATATGTGTTTTTTGTTTCCTATTTTATTTTCCTGTTTGACAGGGTAGATGTTCCAGACTGAGGAGTGTGCACAGTAGAATGCCCTAGCATCTCTATGTGCTAGGCGTAGAGTGTAGATCAGACTGTGTGAGAGTTGAAAACCCTAACGGCGTATCATTGTGTTGGTTCATTGGTGCATCGGAAGACAAGTTAGGGGTTTTACCGACAGGAAGAGTCATACTGACATGGTTATGTTTAATTGACATGGGAGCTGTCACGGTTAAGGAGAGGAGGAACTTAACCACCATCAGGGTATCGGCAGAAAGATGGAAGACTCAACCGATAGAGGAAGTCTTGCTGATGATGGAGATGTATCAGTGGCTGTCCGGCTGATGGAAATGTTCTGACGGTTCATTTGTTAGTTTTTGCCAATTGTGTGGAATTAGGACCTAGTCTGTGGAATCCGTTGTGCGCTCCTCATCACAACCCCATATTTGCAATCTATTGCTTGGTCATTGCTAAGCACCATATTTGCGATAATATGTTCATCGTTTCAAAATAGCTTAACTTATAATTATATTAGCATGTTATTCCTTATATGATATAAAAGCAATAATCGTATGATATGGTTTTATATTCCTTTGTTGCTTTGATAAGTCTCTTGGCCGAGAGCATTTCTTGCAAGTTGTTAAGCACGACTCCACTCTCCACGGATTGTGGAGAAGATGGAAAAAGTGCATCTCATGGTGGACGTGAGCTTGTTAGCAAAATACTCCATGATCAAATATTCATAGATCAGTTGGAGATAGAGTAAAAGAAATTAGTTTTGGTCTTAGTCTTTCTCGTGAATGGGGAAAAACATAAGTGGTAGAGGATGTGTTTTGGCATGGCTCGAAGAAGAGAGTAGGGAACTCTCAGGAGGAGCTCAAAGAAAACAAAGGGAAGCAAAAATAGAAGAAACAACCTTCACAGAAAGAGTGGAAGACCGTAAGCATTAAGGAAGAACTTCCCATATAGAAGCTTGCACTCGGAGTTAGAGACTTGACGAAGTTAGGTAAACTTGAAATGGTATAATACCGTCAACTGTATCTTGCTTATCATTTTCCTTTTGAATGGCTTATGTATGCTTGGAATATTGATTTGGTGCCTGTTCAAGGTAGATGATAATGAAATGCTACAAGCATTCTGTTAAAGTTTTAATGTTGCTTATCTTTAAATGTTTGTTTGAGTTAAGAAACTAGGCCTATGTAATATGGCTGACATCAGAGAGATGTTTTACTACATAGATATCTCAGACAATATTAGACCTGAGATCGCGGCGTAGCTGACATCTCTGTTACCACTTTGGTGCCCAAAGGGAAACTAATTTTATCACTAAACTATGGTTTATCATTATCTTTACTTCCTCATTATTGGAAGGTTGTTTTCTTGGTTCGATATTGGCGAGGAGCCACAATAACTGATGAACCAAATTATTATGATATAGATGTTATTATGCACAAAATCATCATCCCAGTGATTGAAATCATTATTAGGTATAGAAGAAATAGAGGAAATGTTATCTCCCTTCAAATTGGGCATTGAAGAAGCACTCCAAAATAATCGAGCCCAACAGAAATCTAAATTTAATGCAAAAGATGCTTTGTAAGGTCCACCCAAAATTTTAATTTTAATTTTATAAGTTTAAAATTTGTTTAACTATGGATTTCACCTAGAGTGGGGAATGGATGAAGCTAAGGATTAGGGTGAGTCCTTTTAATTTTAAAAGTTTAAAGGTCTTTTAGAAAACTATGCATCTCATTAAGGTAATTTGTTTAACTATGGATTTCACCTAGAGCGGGGAATGAATGAAGCTAAGGATTAGGGTGAGTCCCTCGTAGTGAGTGTAGATGAATATAGGTAAGGTTCAAGTTATATCCTAACTATCAACAAAAGATGTGTCACTTATACACTTGTCATTGTATAAAAGATAATTGGATCAAAGTGAGTTCAAAATGAATGGGGAAAGTGTAAGGTATGAAATTTTCATGATTACAATTTGTATACATAATAAACATAAAAGCAAAATGATATGTGTGATTATACTTTACTCTTAGGTTATCTAACTTAAATAATATTATTGTGTTCAATTCAATGATTTTGCATTGTTGCAATAGATAGAATTTGGATGCCTTTAAACTTAGTTCCCAAAGAACATGTTAAATAAGAAATATATACATCTAAAAACAATATATATTTAATGTAGTATGAAATTATAATTGAGATTTTGCTTGAAATAAAAACCTTAGACAAACATACATATATGTATCTGAACTGATAAGCAATCTTTTTTCTTTTTGAGTTAGAGCTTGTTATATCCCCAAAACTCTAACTATGTTTTACTTTACTTTCATGTGATTAAGCAGTTAACTAATCATGGATTAATGATTTGATGTTAGGGAAATGTCAAGATAAATCATTGATTTTATGAATACTGATTAATCCTTAGAATTCAAAATGAGATTACATGTTACTAAAATTATTTAACATGATGTTTAATGATTTATTGATGATACATTGATCATAGTTTCTATGATTGTGAGTGTAACCAGAGAAAAAGATTTTCACCTTCAAGAATGGAAGGAGAGTATCACCAGAGAGAAGGGGATAGATATTTTGAATAGAGTGGTTTGCCATTTGAGTTTCAAACTGTACACTTCGTGAACCTTTGAGACGGGGTATGTTTTGGTTATCTTTCCTTGTTCAATCGAATTCTCCATTCGACTAATGTCATTTTGTCGTCAAGGGGTTTTCGATGTTATTTACATTGATTTGGTTGAATAATGTTTAGGGAACATTATTAGTGGTAAGAGTTAATCTTTGTCTTTTGTCAGAATTCCTAATATGTTTATAATATTATTTTATAAGTATTGACTTAATTTTTCTAATGTCAGTATTAGATTGCTAAGGGGGAGGAAGAGAGCCTCAACCCCATATTTGCAATCTATTGCCTGGTCATTGCTAATCACCATATTTGTGATATTATGTTCATCGTGTCAAAATAGCTTAACTTATAATTATATTAGCATGTTATTCCTTATATGATATAAAAGCAATAATCATATGATATGGTTTTATATTCCTTTGTTTCTTTGATAAGTCTCTTTGCCGAGAGCATTTCTTGCAAGTTGTTAAGCACGGCTCCACTCTCCACGAATTGTGGAGAAGATGGAAAAAGTGCAACTCATGGTGGATGTGAGCTTGTTAGCAAAAGACTCCATGATCAATTATTCATAGATCGGTTGGAGATAGAGTAAAAGAAATTAATTTTGGTCTTAGTCTTTCTCGTGAGTGGGGAAAAATAGAAGTGGTAGGGGATGTGTTTTGGCATGGCTCCAAGAAGAGAGTAGGGAACTCTTGGAAGGAGCTCAAATAAAATAGAGGGAAACAAAAATAGAAGAAACAACCTTCACTGAAAGAGTGGAAGACCGTAAGCATTAAGGAAGAACTTCCCATATAGAAGCCTGCACTCAGAGACTTGACGAAGTTAGGTAAACTTGAAATGGTATAATACCGTCAACTGTATCTTGCTTATCATTTGCCTTTTGAATGGCTTATGTATGCTTGGAATATCAATTTGGTACCTGTTCAAGGTAGATGATAATGAAATGCTACAAGCATTCTGTTAAAGTTTTAATGTTGCTTGTCTTTAAATGTTTGTTTGAGTTAAGAAACTAGGCCTATGTAATATGGACGACGTCAGAGAGATGTTTTATTATATATATATATCTCAAACAGTATTAGACCTGAGACCACGGCATAGCCGACGTCTCTGTTACCACTTTGGTGCCCAAAGGGCAACTATTTTTATCACTAAACTATGGTTTATCATTATCTTTACTTCCTCGTTATTGGAAGGTTGTTTTCTTGGTTTGATACTGGCGAGGAGCCACAATAACTGATGAACTAGATTATTATGATATAGATGTTAGTAGGAAGATGAAAGTTAATGTGTAATGAAACCTTGTATCGCTATATTATAATAGTAGTTCGAAACACCATGACAGTGTCACTTCCTTGTGATAGCAGGCTTTAGAAATTGTGTATGGTAATTAAAAAAAGGTTCGATTGGAATCTTTATTATTATGTACATTTGGCTTTGGACCTATATGCTCCATTATTATGCTTAAGTGAAACCAAGATAATGGTATCATTATTACTGCACCTCGAGTGCATGCATGCGCCTTGAGCACGGGTAAGAAAAATAATGAAATCATGTTTAACTTCAAGTTATTGAAGAATAGAATATGAGAGAGAGAGAGCTCGATAGCTTGAATGATAAATAATCATTATGATTAATTTCTTTCTATCGATGATATTTATTCTTTGAATGGAGTAGAAGGTGTTAGAACCTTTTAAGTCTTTAATAGACTAAGAGCCTACTATAATGGAAAACGGTATTCTTCTTTTACCTTTTATTATCAATTTACTTTTTATTATTGACTTTAACAAGATATGTTATAGTTGATATAGATTGGGTGAAAATCCTTGAAACATATTAAACATTTAAACTGATCTCATGAAGTTATAGACTAAGACTGGTCTCGAGATTGAAAAATGAGAACTTTTAAATGATTAAATTATGGAATAGAGTGACATGGAGTCATTGGTTCCATGTTGCAGATGTAATAAGAAAACCTTTAGAATGTACTCCTAGAATCAAAGTTAAAAGCCCAAGTCAGATGGACTAAATGGGAAGTTTAATTAAGACATTCCACGACCAGACCAGGTCATAATAAAACACTATAGGATGAGATAGCTTCTAAGTCAAGTTAGGAGTGTGTGGACAATCGATTACGTTCATTACGAAACATATATGTATATTAAATCTTTGGTGAAAGTAATGCACCCGCCTCTGCATACATTAGTCAGTTCATTGTGCTCCAGATGACATAACCATCAAGTAGTGTCATACATAGTTAGAGTGAATTTATAGTTGTATGACAGTGATGAGTTATGAAGGACACAACACTAGAGACTGAGATGACAAACCTATTGGTTCCTTATATCTATTCCCTTTGTGAAGGGTAGGGCCACTTCCAAGAAGGAAGTTGAGTGGGGGACTATCGATCTATGGTTGGAAGAAAAGCACTTGGGTGATGCTCTCCTTCCCAAGCAGATGAAAAGCCAAGACTTAATTATGAAGATAGATATCAAAACCCCATATGCAGTATATTCATTTATATGACTTGACAGTCAAACTTTATGTAAATTTTATCTTTATTGCCAAGAGCAAAACATTATGATTGTAAAGTGAATGGATGCACTAACATGCTATCTTTGAACATGTTATACATTTTCAGTTTGAAGATATTGAAAAAAAAAAGAATATGCTTTTTATGTAATCATTATTTAAATGATTAGTGTTTATTAAACATATGATTATGATAATCATGATTATTTACTTGATAGTAAATGGGGAATGCAATTTCCAAGTAATATGAGATGACATGTTACATATGGTATTAGAGCTACTAGGTTCAATACATGGACCTATGAGCTCACTGCATGAAATCTTCCTCGGCCATTAACAATTTCTAATGTTTGGATGTTCTTTTGCCAGAATGGTAAGAATAAGAATTACACGAAGGAAGAAGGTAATAGGAAATGGATGTTACCTAAAGACTATGAGGGAACGAGCCTCGAGAATGAAAATCCTAGGCCAAACTAGTTATCTAGAAGGTGCATGGTTATCTGATACTAAAACCTTCGCTGATGCTATTAAATGCATCAAGCAAGAGAAGGAAAAGAAGGACAAATCAGTTAAGGCTATTGTTCCTATCTCTGAAAATGAATCAGTGAAACCCTATACACCTAAGGACTTGCCATTTGGAAGTGGTCCTAATTCTCCTATTATCACTCGGGAGGTCATGGATGAGTACTTGCGAGTACATCCACCTCCCAAGTCTGATTTGGTAAACCTCATGGATGAGGAGGAATGTGGGAAGATCTCCCTTTCTGAAAGAGACTTGTCTAGTTGCAAGATGAACATAATTGTAATAAATGATGGATATTATGTGATCCATGAATACTATAATGCAAATTTGAAATTTTGGAAAAAGCTTTCCTTCTTGTTTAAGATTGCATAAATGAGAATGGATTTATGTTTATGAATGGATTCAATAGTATGAAAAAATAATTGAATGCTTAACCTACAAACTTCAGGAGAAGTAGATTGCAGCATGGTTCGGACAGGAACTAGTACTAGGGGTGGCCAAGAGGAAGGGAAACCTTTTGGCCACTCCGATTCAAAACTTGACTAGATCGTTGCTATGCTCCATGAGATGAGGGCAAGAATTGGAACTTTAGAGAAGGAGGTCAAGAGTCAGAATGGACCTATGCAGGAAGCCTTCCACAAGGGTGAAGATGAGGAATGCCATGAAAACACCACCCAAAGTGGACGTGGAGAGAATAACTCCGCAATGAGACAAGATGATGATAAGAGGAGCCATTTGGATCTAGAGTTATCCATAGATATGAAAAAAGTTACACCTCCCAAATTTAATGGGACTATAAGTGGAGATGCCATGGAGGCATGGATTATAGAAATGGAAAAATACTTTGAAATAAGAAACTATTCTGAAATAACCAAAGTAGTATGGGGAACATACTAATTGGAAGGTGAAGCATCCACCTGGTGGATGAATAAGAAGATGGAGTTAAGATTGAGCTCCTTGAGTCTAACCTAGGAAAGGTTTGTGGAACTTTTTAGGCAAAGATGGTTGCCACAGTTGTTTTTTGATCAGAAGCTTATAGACTTCCAAAACGTAAGACAAGGTGACTCATCTGTGAATGAGTATTGGGAGAAAATCACTCGTCTCCTTAAATATGTTCCCCAATATCAATAGGATGAGAGGTTTCGCATCCGGAAGTTTATCATTGGTTTGAATGCCTAAATTGGAGGTGAAGTTGATGTGCATGGTCCCACTACAATGGACCAAGTTTATGAGAAAGCTATTAAATAGGAACAAAAGTTGAAATCCATATTTGCATACCAGGAAAAGAACTGTAAAAAGTTTAGTTGGTCCCAATCCTCCCAGTCATTTAAGTAAAAGGGCAATAAGTAGAGTTTCAATAAGAAAGTTGACAAAGGATTCAAGGAAAGTCAGAATGCATCCAAGGGTGAAAAGAAAAATAATAATAACTCCAAGAAAAATGGAGACAATTCAAGAAAGCCTTATGAAAGGCGAGGACCCATGACAGGGTGTTATTCATGTGGCGCTGACCATTATGCCAATAAGTGTCCCAATAAGACAGAAGGGACTCAGCCGTGAGGAAATCATTTACCCTCGCAATAGGAAGCTTTCCAACAATGGATACATGCAACCTTGGATAACCGGCAAGCAGAGTATCAAATTACTCTAATTGAAACCACATGTATTTTATTTGGTATTCCAATTTTAGCTTTGATAGATATTGGTGCTACAAAATGTTTTATTTCTCCAAAAGTTTTAAATAAGATTACTAGAAAAGTTAGTTACATGGCAAATACCTGGTCAATCGAATATGCTAATATTTTTTCCAAGATGATTTGATGTATAATGAATCTTATAAACTCCAAGGAGTTGAAGAAAGATAATCCATAGATAAATAGAGATCAGATATGGATAGATACCCCTTTCTTCGAGATTTTGAGGATGTGTTCCCAGATGAATTATCGGAGCTTTTGATTTTTCAATAGATATAATTCTAGGATCAGAACTTATATCTAAAGATCCTTATAGAATGACCACAACAAAGTTAATGGAGCTAAAGGCTCAGTTGCTAGAACTAGTTGAGAAAGGATTGATAAGACCTTGTGTTTCACCCTGGGGATCACCAATAATTTTTGTTAAAAAGAAGGATGGTACTTTGTGATTATGCATAGATTATCGTATGCTAAATAAGGCAATGATAAAGAACAAGTATCCATTGCCCCACATTGATGATCTCTTTGATCAAATGCAAGGGGCAACTATTTTTTCAAAGATCGAACTTCGATGAGGATACCATCAATTGAGGCTAAAGGATGAGTATATTCATAAGACAACCTTTAGAACAAGGTATGGGCACTATGAGTTCACTGTCCTACCCTTTGGGTTAACAAATGCACCTGCAACATTTATGAACTTAATGAACAATGTGTTCAGAGATTGTTTGGACAAGTTTGTCCTTGTTTTCCTTGATGATATTTTAATTTACTCCAAAAATGAGGAAGAACACCTTCAACATCTAAGGATTGTTGTCCAGAGATTAAGAGAGCATAAACTGTATGGAAAGCTCTCAAAGTGTACTTTCTTTCAAAAGGAAGTACAATATTTGGGTCATACAATTTCAGCTAAGGGAATTGTTGTGGATTCAACAAAGATTAGATCCATTTTGGAATAGTTGGCACCAAGAAATGTGCACGAGGTCTGTAGTTTCATGGGCCTAGCAGGATATTACATAAAATTTGTGGCTAATTTTTCAAAAATTGCCTATCCTATTACTTCATTACAAAGAAAAGGCAAAAGATATGATTGGTCAAAGAAATGCCAGGAGGCATTTGACCAACTAAAAGAAAAATTGACCATGGTGCCTATTTTAAAGGCTTCTAACTCGAAAGGTCATTTTGTAGTCATCATCGATGCCTCAAGAGAAGGATTAAGTGGTGTAATTTCCTAGGATGGGCAAGTTATTGCTTATGAATCAAGAAAATTCAAATCATATGAGAAAAATTATGCTCCTCATGATCTTGAGTTGGTAGCAATGGTTCATGCACTGCAAATGTGGAGACGTTATTTTCTTGGGAAACCCTTTGAATTAAAAATAGACCATCAAGGGCTCAAATATATGTTTACTCAACCACATCTGAATGCTCACAAGAGAAGATGGTTAGAATTAATAACTGATTATGATTTTGAGATTAAATACATATAGGGCAAGGAAAACCAAGTGGAAGATGCCTTAAGTAGGAGAAGACATATCTCCTTGATGATCTCCATACATTTTTATTTTAGAAATTAGGTGTTACAAAAGTCCAAGGGAGATGAATATTATGAGCAGGTAAAACAAGCTCTTGTGGACAATCCTCATGATTATAGGTATTGAATGGATTTCATTTTCAACTAGATGGACTTTTAAGGTTTAAAGGAAGAATGTATGTTCTGAACTCTGAGGAGTTAAGGAATATTGTGTGGAAAGAGGTTCATTTCGTACCCTATTTAGGACATCCTAGAGTGATGAAATTACTAGCTGATGTAAAGCCATTATATTTCTGGAAAGGAATGAAGAGGGATGTTGCAAGGTTTGTAGCTGGATGTCTAGAATGTCAGAGGGTGAAGGCGGAACACCATCATCCAGCAGGACTTGTATACCCTCATGAGATTTTAGGATGGAAATGGCAAATCATTAGCATGGATTTTGTACAAGGACTTCTAATGTTTAGAAATAGACACAATGCTATTCTGGTAGTGGTGGATAGACTTACCAAGGTAGCACATTTTATACTTGGGAATTTGACAGATGGAGCACTAGTCATAGCCCGCAAATTTATACAAGAAGTATTTATATTGCATGATATTCCTGAGAAGATTATCTCAGATAGGGATGCCTACATATGACATCAAGGTTTTGGCAAACCTTGTTTTCCTCACTTGGAACTCAACTTAACATAATCTTTGCTTATCATCCAGAGACAGATGGCCAGATGGAAAGAGTAAACCAAGTGTTGGAAGATCTATTGAGGATGTATTGCATGGACTAGCAATATAAATGGAAAGATTACCTTCCTCTGGTGGAATTTGCCTACAATAATTCCTATCATTCCGCTATTAAGATGGCTCTATTTGAAGTATTATATGGAAGAAAGTGCCAAACTCATATAAGTTGGGATAAGCTAGAAGTTAGGATTAGCCTTGGTCCAGAAATGCTACCAGAAATGAAAGAGCAAGTCCATCTAATTAAGAAAAGACGAGGGGAAGCGAATGATAGGCAAAAAAGTTATGTAGATGCTAAGCGCATCACAAGGCATTTCACAGTAGGAGAGAAAGTCCTCTTAAGAGTCAAACCAAAAAAGAGTTCTATTAAGTTTGGAAAGACATCCAAAGTAGCTCCTAGGTATGTGGGTCCCTTTGAATTTCTCAAAAAGGTCAACCCAGTTGCAAACAAGATTGCTCTACCTCCAGCCCTTGCCATGATGCATAATGTTTTCCATGTTTCTTATTTGAAAAAGTATATTGTAGGAGATAATCATATTCCTATTCTTGATTTGAATGCCATATAGATGAAGGACCCAGGGGTGGTAATGATCGAGCCCATCAAGGTGCTCAAAATACGTAAGCTATGCTTGCGTAATAAGGAAATAACTCAATGCAAGGTCTAGTGGGACTGGTATGCAGAAGAGGATACCACATGGGAGAATTATGATGATATTTATCAAAGATTCCCTCATCTATTTTAAGCTTTTTATTATGATGAACAAAACTCTTTTTATGTTGTAAACTTTGGATACATTAAATCATCAGGGATGATGATTCTTATGAGGGGAGATATGTTACATCCCTAAAACTCTGACTATGTTTTACTTTACCTTCATGTGATTAAGTGGTTAACTAATCATAGATTAATGATTTGACGTTAGGGAAATGTCAGGATAAATCATTGATTTTATGAATTATGATTAATACTTTAATTTTGAAATGAGATTACATGTTATTGAAATTATTTAACATGATGTTTAATGATTTATTGATGATACACTGATCATAGTTTGTATGATTCTGAGTGTAACCAGGGAAAAAATTTCCACCTTCAAGAATGGAAGGAGAGTATCACCAGAGAGAAGGGGATAGATATTTTGAAAAGAGTGGTTTTCCATTTTGAGTTTCAAACTATACTCTTCATGAACCTTTGAGATGGGGTATGTTTTGGTTTTTTTTTCCTTGTTCAGTCAAATTCTCCATTCGACTAATGTCATTTTGTCATCAAGGATTTTTGACATTATTTAAGTATCGACTTAATTTTTCTAATGTCAGTGTTAGATTGCTAAGTGGGAGGAAGAGAGCCTCAACCCCATATTCACAATCTATTGCCTAATCATTACTAAACACCATATTTGTGATAATATGTTCATGGTGTCAAAATAGGTTAACTTATAATTATATTAGCATGTTATTCCTTATATGATATAAAATCAATAATTGTATAACGTGGTTTTAAGTTCCTTTGTTTCTTTGATAAGTCTCTTGGCCGAGAGCATTTCTTGCAAGTTGTTAAGCATGACTCCACTCTCCACAGATTGTGGAGAAGATGGAGAAAGTGCTGCTCATGGTGGATGTGAG
This sequence comes from Cunninghamia lanceolata, assembly GCA_027924645.1. Lineage (NCBI taxonomy): Eukaryota > Viridiplantae > Streptophyta > Pinopsida > Cupressales > Cupressaceae > Cunninghamia > Cunninghamia lanceolata. Next base: position 4,514 of record BSBN01002429.1, on the reverse strand, counting down.
CTTGTTAGAAAAAGACTCCATGATCAATTATTCATGGATCGGTTAGAGATGGAGTGAAATAAATTAATTTTGGTCTTAATCTTTCTCGTGAGTGGGAAAAAATAGAAGTGATAGGGGATGTGTTTTGGCATGGCTCAAAGAAGAGAGTAGGGAACTCTTAGGAGGATCTTGAAGAGAATAGAGGGAAACAAAAATAGAAGAAATAACCTTCACAAAAAGAGTGGAAGACTGTAAGCATTATGGAAGAACTTCCCATATAGAAGCTTGCACTCAGAGTTAGAGACTCGACGAAGTCAGGTAAACTTGAAATGGTATAATACCATCAACTGTATCTTGCTATCATTTTCCTTTTGAATGGCTTATGTATGCTTGGAATATCGATTTGGTGCCTATTCAAGGTAGATGATAATGAAATGCTATGAGCATTCTATTAAAGTTTTAATGTTGTTGTCTTTAAGCATTTCTTTGAGTTAAGAAACCAGGCCTATGTGATGCAGGACTAAACTTAGGGATCTTATCGGATAACTAAGTTAAGCAGAAAGTACAAACAACAATACAAACACCGCACCACAAAAATGATCTTATTATTATCAACAATAGAATTATTACAGGAGTACAAAATGTCATTATACAGTCAATAGGTTACATCCATCTTCACTTATAGAGATTTCTCCAACATATCTCTGCTCCAAGAGAGTGAACCAAGACAAAATTAGCTCACTAATCGATTCACCATCAAATCCCCAACCATCATATCCTCCCATACTAAACCACCAATCTGGTCCTAGCAATCATATTTATGACTCTTCACTCAAAATAGTTCAACCACTCTAAATTGTTATACAACTAATCAAAACTATCAAAATAGAACAAACTGCCAGCATCAACTCTTTCATAAGGATGTTCCCACCGCCATTGCATATTCATTAGTTTAGACATATTCAGCTCTAGGCAATCATTGACTAAAATACTCTTTTCTACAACCATGGAGCCTTCTATCGGTGAAACCAAACTTTGAGAAACTCTCCATGTTATCAGCAATTGTCTAGTTTTCTGAACTTGAGAAATAAATGCCTATCAACAAACTACTAGTTTTCTGAACCTTCATTATAAAGGCCTATCAACAAAAGTCTGATTTCTTGAACCTATCAATGAATTGACCCATTTGCGAACCTTTCCTTTGAAGAGCTTGTCGACAAATAATACATTTTCCACGAACTTGGGAACATCCCTTTGTTATCGACAAAATAACAATTTTACAAACTTAGTCACTTGCCCAAGTGATCAGCAAATTATGACTTTCATGAACCTTCGGGTCCCTTATTGGCGAAACTTAATTATCTTGAACTATCAAAGGTCTTCAATTTCCCTTTATTGACAAAACAAAGCTTTTCTGAACCTAATCGGTGAATCGACAACTTTTGGAAGTCTCGAACTAGTTAGAAAATCTTAAGGTGTGCTGACTAATCGATTTTATTCTATCGGCAAAGTTCATCCTTTTGAAACTCAGGATTTAGTCAATGGACTTCAGTACCATCGACAACTTGGAAAAATTTCAATATCCATGCTTCAGCCTTTATCGGCTTATTGACGAATGTTAGAACCCACAAACCTCCATGCTTAATCCTTTATTGACTTATCAATAAATGTTAGAACCCACGAACTGGTTAGAAAGTTCAACTATTTGCTGACTAAGCGATACTCTTTCAGTCAGAAGTTTCATTCATTCATGAACTAAAGGCCTGACTTCAGTTGGGCAAGGTTAGGTGATGATATCTTATGAGTTTGCTAACTCATGCTTTCACCAATAAAGTTCAAAATCTCAAAATGTCACCGATCAAACATTGCACAGCCTTTATATTTTGAAAAGTAAACTTTGAAAAAAAATGCTTGTTGGTGAAAGAGACTATCGGCGAACTCATGAGTTGGCTAACTCACAAGAATACCAATAGAGTTCTAAAACCTAAGCCTTTGTCGATAATGAGCTCTATCCAGATTGTGAAGTTGAGATAAATGAAAAAGAGTATTATATAAAAGCCTATCGGTGAAGTCACTCGTCAGCGAACTGAGCCATTGATGAACCATGAGTTCACGAACTTAGGATTTCTCTGATTGGCTATAACTTAGCCAAATTTCATCTAGTCTTCACCAAATTTTAACTACAGGTACCCATTTGGGTCTTCTACAAGATGAAGTCATTCTGATTGACAGAAACTGCTCCTAAAACACAAAAACCAAAATTGTGAAAGCAAGCAAGGTATGCGGAAACACTTCCTACACTGATCTACTGAGAAAAGATTTATGCAAATTTTAACTTTAATAGTTACGTGTTATTAGATGCACATTAACAGAAAGGTAATAAAAATATCAAAATGCAAAACTCACAACACAAGATATACGTGGGGAAAACCCTTTCAAGTAAAAAACCCCACACTCCAAAGCCGCCCAATATATTATTTAGGAATCGAGAAGATTACAATATACTTGCAGAGAAAGCTTTCACAGGAGTATAACCAACCAGAGATCCAGGAGGTAACTCAACATCTATAAGACTCTTACACACAACCTCCATCTCAAGCTCCTGATATATAGGAGATACAATACAGTAATACAAAACCATGAGCTAAAACCACCCAAAAGTGGCACCCAAATTATATTCAATCAAAGATGCCTTGTGATGTGCTAAAACACACACCAACATGTGTAACTCTACCCTTTACAACTCTTTTATGTGTCCAACATGTTTTTACATTTCCCAAAAACATGAGGTCCAACTTCCGGAGGCCATAACTTTTGATCCGGGTGTCTGATTGATGAACCATTTGATGTGTCAGAAATCTCGTGAAGAGATCTATCATACTGTAACCCACTTTATTTGTTATGACAATTTTTGGAGCGTTTAGGGACCTCTAAGTGCCTCAAAATTGAGTTCAAAACTTTTTTGGTAGTTTCAAAAATTAGAAACTTTAATATCTCACAATCCAGATATGATCTTGAGTCGAAACTCACCCGAGATGTTTACTTAGCTATTCCGTGCCTTCTAGGAAAATTTCAAGTCAATCCAAGGTCAAATGTAAAGTTACTAAAAATAGTATGTCCTACCATTTTTAGCCCTTTTGGAAACTTTGAAAGTTCTAGATCATTCTTCAAGATAAATGGTATTCAAAAAGACCAAAATTGGGAAGAATAGTAACCTTTCAAAGTTTCAAGGTTGAGACACTTTTCTTAACAAATTGCAAGGAAAAAAGCCAAACAACTTAAGAAATAAAACATATTTTTGGTGACACAGGATTGCCAGTAAACCCAGATGCTTCTGTAGTAGACACGCTGGGTAAGCAAAATGTTTCTTGAGTCTGTAATTCAAGAACATTTGGATAAGTCTAGAATATAAATCTCATACTTGGCCAATTTAGAAGCTTGCATCCAAGAGGCTTCTTCAGTTGTTTTACCCTTCCACCAGACAAGATACTCCGTGTATTCTTTGCCTCTTGTTCATTTAGCCACATGAGAGTCAATCACATGATCAACCTGTTTAAACTAATTTTTAGGCAACTGATCAATCCATTCACATTTATCCTAAGTAGCTAAACTGAATTATGCTGGTGTGTGTGACTCCTCTTCATAATAACAATATAAACCTACCACATTGAAAATGGGCGAAATGTCTACACCTAGTGGAAGTTCAATTTCATAAGCATTGGATGAAAACTTATGTAAGACCTTACAAGGTCCAATCTTCTTCTATTTGAGTTTATTATATGTTCCCTATGGGAACTTATCTTTCTGCAAGTGCACCAAAACCAAATCTCCAACGTAAAACTCTTGTTCTCTCCTATGAATATCAACATGCTCCTTGTATTTGGTGGCACTTTTCTCCAACTCATCTTTCACCTGTTTATGCAAATCATGGATATATTCTACAAAATCTTCATCTATAGCACTCTTATGAGTCAAATCGGCACTATCACACAATTCATTCAGCCCTCTTAGACTGTAACCATACACAATGTGAAAAGGACTTTTCCCCACACTCCTATTGACTAAGTTATTATAGGAAAATTCTGCTTGAGCCAAAACTAAGTCCCACTAGTTAGGCTTATTCCCTACCAAACACCTCAACAAGTTATCCAGACTTCTATTTACAACTTCTATTTGACCATCACTCTAAGGATGGTACGTTGAACTGAAACCCAATTGTGTACCCATTTTCTTCCACAAGGTACGCTAAAAATGGCCAACAAATTTTACATCACAATCTGAAACTATACTTTTAGGCAAGCCATGCAATCTAACTACCTCCTTGAAAAATAATGTAGCAATATGGGAAGCATCATTACTCTTTTGACATGGTATAAAATGAACCATTTTAGAAAATCTATCAACAACAACAAAGATAGAATCATTACCTCTTTATGTTTGAGGCAACCCCAAAACAAAGTCCATACTTATGTGTTCCCACAGTCTCTCTAGTATAGGCAATGGTTGATATAAACTAGTATTCTACCTGACTCCCT